>JAJAGP010001817.1:112294-156399 GCA_025084515.1 Ancistrus triradiatus | reverse complement strand
TTTCAATTTACATTATTTCTTATGGGAAAACTTCTCTCAGTACTTAACTCGACGTGCCTTCTGGAACGAATTAATGACGAGTACTGAGGTACCACTGTATGTGGATCATCTCTGGACATGGTGTTCACTATTTTAATCACCTGTTTTATTTTTGTTGGTAAATAAACAAATATCTATGCACGTCATCGCTTAGACGTTTGAAAAGCATCTAAAAGTAAATACCCATTAGCCATTAATTGGGTTTAAAAGGAATCATTAAACTAAACATCCTCCGCCTGTTCCATTACGTGGTTTATGGAGCCTGCTGAGAGAAAAACAGATATAATTCTCCAAAAGAGCTGGGAGTTGTAAAGTTCTTAAGACTCATTTGACTAGTACCGCTGGCTCTGCTGTTGAGATTTACTGTTTATTGCGCACAAATGGAAAATCCATTAACGTCTGTCCTGTAGCTGAATCAGACAAAGGCTTTAAAAGCAGAGTAGGTTTTTGTATTCTTATGAGTACTCATGTCCCACGTTTTCTGTTTTTTATGTGATTTTGAGCAGCAATTGATAATTGTCATAGATGATAAGGCCAGTATGCTTGATAGTAAGTCTCAAAATCAAGACTGCAGTTCTCTTTCTCTCTTGTCTGTTCACTTGTACTAGTTTTCTGTCATTCAGACGTTATATATAGGACAGATTCTTATTCCCTGTTATAATTCTTAAGCCATTAAGAACAGGACATTAAAGCAGATGGACGTTAATCAGATGTAGTATAAATGAACTAGGATTCAGTAGTGTGACATGCTTATTGACGCCATCTCAATCGGCAGCTCTTTTATAGATTGCCTGGACAAATAAAAGGTCACAAACTGTAATATTTGGTTGGACCGCCTTTACGCATTTGCTGTGGCATCATTTCCACGGGCATCTGCAATGTCACAACATTTATTTCTGTCCAGAGTTGCATTCGTTTTTCCCCAAGATCGTTTTTCCCCAAGATTTGTACAATTGTCCAAAGTGGGCTTCAGTGGGGTTCAGGTCTGGACTCTGGTGGCCAATCCATGTGTGAAAATGATGGCTCATGCTCCCTGATCCACTCTTTCACAATCTGACCCTTCTGAAACAGATGAACATCTTTTCCACGACCACAGGATGCATCTTTGGACATGGTTGTTTAAGAAATGAGAAGCTCCTCACTGCATCAGTTAGGGTTAAAGAAACATAATCACCAATGCAGTAATTATCCAATGGGAGGCTCTTTTTAAAAACTGTTTAACTATTTGCTTAGTTAAATCCAGGGGGTGACCTTTTTTGGCCAGGCAGTGTATATCGCATGTGTTGCTTTATTAATTTCTTTACAAAGCTAAACACACACATATAGAGCAGCTTTGAGATTTGTCTTCTCCATTCTCTACTGTGTTCTTGCCTGTCTCACTCTGCACTGGACAGATCGACTCTTCTTCTCTTCCCAATGCTACTCTGCCTCTGTCTCATCCTAATTCACAGTGTACTGCTGCTTCCTCTGCTACTTGTCCTGTCTCAGCTTTTGCATAAGGTAATGAATTCATTCACATATACCTGACATTGTCATACCCATTCATTATTAATATCATAAAATTTCACACCACTGTCATCTTCTGCTTCTGTGTGTGGTGTATATTAGAAGCAAAATGCACTGTCCCACAATGCACTGCTGCTGCTCTTCTAAGCATAGCCTACAGTCTGCTGTTGTTCCGCTCTTCTTAAGCAGACCCTGAGCTGATTTAAATTGTCTTTCAATTGACTTTTCAGTTTCTCATTTCAGCGAGAGTGTTTACATGCACTTAATAATCTGATAAAAGCAGAAAATCCGATTTTGTCAGGGTTGCCAGATCCTTCATGACCGCTCTATAGTCTGAAAACCGACTGAAATCATATTAATGGTAGAGGTACAATTACTGACCTAAAAGTCAGCTTTATGAGATTTCTTAATCTGATTTCTTTCTTATTAAGTGCATGTAAATGCACTCTGTGACTGATTGTCTTTTGTAATGTGGGGGCTCGTCCGGTCTGCACCATGCCTTACGCTGACCCAGCCCTGACCCTCAAGCGAGAAGGAATCTTATGAACGTACCCCTAATATCTGCTCCTGTAGTCTAGCACTCACTTGGACATGCCAAGAAATCCACCATTGCACACAGATCTTATGGCTAACCAATAAATGTAACATCCCATTGAGGGCATCACATACACCTCACCTCATCAGAGGTGGGATAAAAACGAAGGTGGTTCAGCCCTGAGCCGCTGTGGTTCATATTCAGTCACTGGATATGAGGTGAGGTTTAAGACCTAAACAATGCCTGTGTTGCCAGTCTGTTCTTGGGTGGCATTTCCCTACAAGTATGTTGGCGTATGGCGCTCAAGTCTCAGTCGGTCTATATGTGTATGTGTGTCAGGTACAGGCTTGTAAAACACAGATACACGGAAAGATTTGCCACATACGGTAAGTGTCCTATAAGCGGAACAGCTATAATTGGCTATATATGTAGGGTGTGGCTAGATTTGCACAGACATTTAACTGCTGTGTATCCAAGGCAGAGTCAGTAAGCAGTGATTTCTCTTTTAACTTGATGTTTCTATGATGTAACCAAGAAACGTTATGACATGCAAGGATGTAATTTTAAAACAGGCAATTGTTTACATATCGAATTGCCTTTTAATTTATGGTTTCAGTTAACTAGTTGCAGGAGCACTTCAATTTTTTACTCTTCAAAAGGAGCTGCCTTTATGGAAAGAAAACATGTCTTTTAAGATCTTAGCGCAGCCATTTGTTTGAAGAGCTTCATGTCTGCCATTGAGGTGAACGTTCTCACACTGAACAATGTGAACAAAAACTTGGCCCGCAAGCAGTAATCAGCTTCCAATTATTCCAAACAAAAGCAGACCACCCGGTAGAGTCAGATCTAATCTTTGACCTCATCTGCTAATATCAAGTCCTGTTCCATCTCTGCTTCCTCTCCTGACTTCTCTGTCTGTAATCTGCCTGCAGCAGTCTGCTTCCAACCTTCCTCATTCCAGCTCAGCATTACCCCTACCACACCCTCCACCACAATGTGTAGCTACTTCCTCTTGTCCGTTTCCATCCAGGTAGTTTCGGGTCTCTCTATCTTCTGTGTGTTTTTCATAACATGTTAATGTAGAACCCTTTTATTAACATTTTGACGGATTGTAGTAAGTTCGTTTCTTATTCGCCCATCTTTTTAACAACCACTAAACTTCAGAACTTAGGAACGCTGCACTTTAATTGAGATAGTCATGGAAAAACACAGAATTTCCAGGTTAGGTACTGGCCATAACTATAGCAAAATTGTATTTTGGAAATATTATAACCAGTTTCTGTGATTATAGATAACACGGGGTTAATACTAGAAAAAGTCTAAGCTGAAACATCATTTCAAATTTAAAATAAACACACTTGTTTCACTATAAGGACGGACATTTTCATTACGGATGGGATTTTGACTAACGGTGGGTGATATCACTGATGTTCTTTTCAATCCAATACCAAGACCAAGTATCTAGAGATACTGTAATGTGGAGGCACCCTTGGTCAGTGTCACATGATTTCAGCACATGCCTTGATCAAAAATAGACCCAGCCCCCACTCCAAAAGGGTGTTGGGGGACCATAGCCTGGAGTTGACAACAGTACCAGGAACTGGAACACAACTCCATAACCAACAGACCTCACCTCACCAGAGGCAGAGATTCAAACCAAAGCTGGGCCACCCTGGTTCAAGTCCAGCTAAACAAGTTTTGAGCTGCATTATGTACATGCATTATGTACATTGGCCTCACAGCTCCAGAGACCCACGGTTTGATCTCTACCTTGGACCTGTGTGGAATTTGCATGTCCTCTCTGTATCTGCGTGGGTTTACTCCAGGTACTCTGGTTTCCTCTCACATTCCAAAGACATGAATTAGGTTAATTGGTTTCTCTAAATTGGCCTAGTATGAATGTGATTAGTCTCTGTGCATATTCCTGTTTTGCCATGGGCAAGTTCCCGAATCTCAGAGCTCCCTTGATTGGGTCTATTGATGATCCTCTGCTTGTGTCATGTGACACTGACCAGAGGTGTCCTCATATTACAGATACACCAGCATTTCAGCCAGCAAAAGAGCACAA
The DNA here is from genome assembly GCA_025084515.1 of Ancistrus triradiatus. Classification (NCBI taxonomy): domain Eukaryota; kingdom Metazoa; phylum Chordata; class Actinopteri; order Siluriformes; family Loricariidae; genus Ancistrus; species Ancistrus triradiatus. Next base: position 152,251 of record JAJAGP010001817.1, on the reverse strand, counting down.
AGATCAAGATGTTTTACCAATATAAGATTCATATCAGAATGGGCCAAGAGTTGAGAAGAAACCAGACACACAAACAAACTCTGAAAGTGTGTGGCTTCACCCCTGACTGGGGTTAAAACAGCAGAGGATGTGTTTAAGGAAATGTGGGTGGGTAGATGAGTGAACTCAATATGCCAGCTCATCCATTAATGTTAGTCATTGGGGCTTTTGACCCAATGTTGTTTTGTCCTTGGTTTAGTGTGATGGCATGGTGGTGTGTTTCCGAATAAACTCCAGTGTACCTTTTTATGGGCCATGCTGCTTTGCTCTTTTGATTTACTAATTACTCCAAATTAGAAGAATACAGCAGTAAGCTTGCAAACATTTGGCTGACCGCACTGCGCACCGAGTGCTCTCCTCCCGTACCAGATGTCTGACCTAAAACACGTTTGCTAAAGCCTGCTGTGAGCTTCGTCTGCTAAACAAACACACTGAATCACTGTGCAACTGTCGTTCAATAAAGAAAACAATCTGGCTGCTGCCGCTATTCCGAACGCCACAAGAATTCTGACTAACTCTGCTGTTTTTTAATGAATGCCACGCAGTCTGCCTCTGATAGAAGCATCAAACATTGCATGACAAGTGAGATGTCTTGCATAACAAGGCAGCTTGTCTGGTTCTGTACTTTTCCACATGCATGTCTATCATCCAACATATCCTTCTGTATTTTCTACTGTCCTGTTAGCGCACTGTTGGGAAGGTGTCTCTAGTTGTAGGAGCTCAGGCCGAGATGTTGCTCACTCTGAATGATCCCAGGCCCAAAGCTTACTGTTTAGCTTCACCGGTAAGCCACAGTGTGCACATGTGGGGTATGCATGTGTTAGACTTTGGTATCATTAGGCTTTTGGTATTCTCATGGGATCACTCCTGAACAGACAGACCCGGAAAATAACCCTGGAATTGGATGGACCTTGGCAGTTCCATCTGGGCCAAGTCTCACCCCAACAGAGGAGTATTCTGCCTCTGCTGAGGTGTGGATTGAGTTTTCAGTTTGTGTTGCGAGGTATCCCCTCACCGTCATGACAGGGTTAAAGTTCCTGGTTCTGTCCATGTCTGAGGGTGGCACCCCTCCGTGTTTCCACCTCACCAGAAGAAAGATATTCAACTGTTGTAAATACTAAAGTGATTTTGGTATTGCTTTAGTGTGTTATTAGAACACACACATAAGCACACATTCAGCAGAAATTTAGAATTTAGATATTTCCTCGGCAAACAATACACAATACAATTGTCTCCTGCACTCTTCCGCACTAAATGAGGAAGTCGGCAGTGCGTGACATAGGAAGTCACATGGTGGGAGTAATGTGAGCTGGGAAATGTAGTGAGGAAAATTCGTTCATTCAATAAATTTCATGACATATTCAATACTTTATTATAAAATAAGCTTTGCGTTAATTATTGTGCCCAACTGTGGTTGCCCAAATGTAAGCGTTTTAAGCATGCTTAAGATTTATACAGTGGTGCTTGAAAGTTTGTGAACCCTTTAGAATTTTCTATATTTCTACTTAAATATGACATAAAACATCATCAGATTTTCGCCCAAGTCCTAATAGGTAGATAAAGAGAACCCAGTTAAACAAATGAGACAAAAACTTTTATTTATTGAGGAGAATGATTCAATATTACATATTAGTGAGTGGCAAAAGTATGTGAACCTTTGCTTTCAGTATCTGGTGTGACCCCCCTGTGCAGCAATAAATGCAACTAAACGTTTCCTGTAACTGTTGATCAGTCCTGCACACCGGCTTGGAGGAATTTTAGCCCATTTCTCCGTACAGAACAGCTTCAGCTCTGGGATGTTGGTGGGTTTCCTCACATTAGCTGCTCACTTCAGGTCCTTCCATAACATTTCGATTGGATTAAGGTCAGGACTTTGACTTGGCCATTCCAGAACATGAACTTTGTTCTTCTTTATCCATTCTTTGGTAGAACATCTTGTGTGCTTAGGGTCATTGTCTTGCTGCATGATCCACCTTCTCTTGAGATCCAGTTCATGGACAGATGTCCTGACATTTTCCTTTAGAATTCTATGATATAATTCAGAATTCATTGTTCCATCAATGATGGCAAGCCGTTCTGGCCCAGATGGTGCAAAACAGGCCCAAACCATGATACTACCACCACCATGTTTCACAGATGGGATAAGGTTATTATGCTGGAATGCAGTGTTTTCCTTTCTCTAAACATAACGCTTTTCTTTTAAACCAAAAAGTTCTATTTTGGTCTCATTCGTTCACAAAACATTCTTCCAGTAGCCTTCTGGCTTGTCCACGTGATCTTTAGCAAACTGCAGATGAGCAGCAATGTTCTTTTTGCAGAACAGTGGCTTTCTCCTTGCAACCCTGCCATGCACACCATTGATGTTCAGTGTTCTTCTGATGGTGGACTTATGAACATTAATATTATTCAATGTGAGAGAGGCCTTTAATTGCTTAGAAGTTACCCTGGGCTCCTTTGCATGAACAACCCTTTTTCTGAGGTCCTTAGAAATCTAATTTGTTCATGCCATGATACACTTCCACAAACATGTGTGGTGAAGAGCAGACTTTGATAGATCCCTGTTCTTTAAATATAACAGGGTGCCCCCTCACACCTGAATGTCATGCCATTGATTGAGAGCACCTGACTCTAATTTCACCTTCGAATTAACTGCTAATAATAGCAGTTCACATACTTTTGCCACTCACTAATATGTAATATTGGATCATTTTCCTCAATAAATAAATGACCAAGTATAATATTTTTGTCTCATTTGTTTAACTGGGTTCTCTTGATCTACTTTTAGGACTTGTTTGAAAAGATGTTTTAGGTCATATTTATGCAGAAATATAGAAAAACATTAAAGGGCTCACAAACTTTTAAGCACCACTGTACTTCGGTTTACCACCAATTTAATTTATGATGGATGTCGGAACATATCCCTATAAAATCAGTGGCTCCCTATATTTGAACTTTTTCACACATATAACATGATCTGTCCCGGAGCGCCGTGCAGTGCAAACTGCGTTTCATGTACCTTCCTAAATTTTTGCTAGACCGGTTCTTACAATCCTGACCTTATTTCTACGTAGGGTTCCTTACGAAAGGAGTTCCCTCCAAGCCTGGGTGACGTGTGTTACGCATGTAAGAAGCGTGTGTACGTGGTGGAGCGCCTCTGCGCCGAGGGGCTGTTCTTCCACAGAGAGTGTTTCCGCTGCGACACCTGTAGCTCTCCTCTCTGCCAGGGCGGGCACGCTTTCGACTCAGAAGAGGGTAAGTGAACCCACGATCCGTGATTTTGTGATTGCACCACATTGACGTTTGTTGCTTTTGACTCTTTTGGTCTACGCCAGTTTTACAGCTTTTGTCTCCATTGCTCTCGTCTTGCTGCTGTAGGGAAGCTGTACTGCAAGCTCCATTTCTCTCAGCGTAAATGCGTCATAAAGCGCGGGAAGGTATCGGAGACACATATGGTAAACGTTGTCCTTTATGTTTTCCAGTCCGCTTTGGCAGTCTTACGAGTACATTTCAGTTAAGAAGTAATTATCTTGCATTTTACCCTCCCTCAGCCCCCTCAGGATGATGGAGTCCATCTTAGCACATCTACGACTGAGAGCCCACCTGAGAGTGACGGCTCTCTGCCGGAGTCTGCAGGTACTTTGTCCTCTGTGCTGAGGAAAAGCATGATGTGGCCATTGCACGTGAGCCGGACTGTGTGTGCCATGCCTCGGCGTGTGTGCAACTGGCTGGGTGGGAAAGCACAGGACTTGAGTCTGCACCTCAGGGAAAACGCTGAAGACTACACCTCCCTGTACGAGTTGGTGTGCGTGGGGCTGCCCGTGCTGGTGGTCCTCTATGAAATCCTCCTGCAGATGCATGTGGAGAGCGGCCCTCTCGACCTGCAGCCCCTACACCACTGGCTGGAGCAACAGATGGGGTACTGGTACCTCACGTAAAGCCCTGGTTCTTACAGGGCTTTAGGACGAAGCCGCCTCATTGGCGATATGGGGCAGGTGTTCAACTTAGATTAGTCATATTCTTAAATCGAACGCATTTCATGACGTGATGTGCTGCATGAACCCAGAGTGACCGCTGATCATAAGTTATTTCCTTTGCCTGAGAGCTGGATTTCGAACTGTTGGTCTTGGAACAGTTTGAACTATTTGGTCTTGCGTTCTCAAATGACTGAAGCTCTCGAAACGTTAAAAAGGGGAAGGCAAGAAAAATTTGGGAAATGGAACTCGAAGCACTTTAATAAGCGGGCTGCCTGGACTTTGGCCCACACGGCGATGGGAGTGATGTTTTGCATGTTTTGTACATTAACGATTAATTACTGCTGCACATTTACTGAACCAAACCGAGCTAATCACAGATCTGCTCATGACCTAGTGCAATGAAACTGCCAAAGCAAACAGGGTGTCGTCATCGAAGCCATACTCGCATTTTACTGATAATGAATGTTTACAGATTATGAGGATCAAATGGTTGAAATTGTTTACTCAGCCAATGTGTCTTCCTATGAGATCATGGTTCATGAAATTAAGGTTGTTAGGTTCTGTTGTTCCAGTTGATAGAAAAAACAAAACGCACATCGGCGAGTTTAGCGTGTAACAGAACCGCTTACCATCTGTTAACGATACGTTGAGTATACGAGACGGAGCCAGAATGGCAAACGTTGTCAATGCACCGACTAGCATGCTGCTAGTAATTTATTTCATTTGCAGCTCTGAGCAGAAAAGGGCATACACACACCGGCACGTACATGCAGTCACATACAGCGGAGGCCAAAAGTCTGAGACCAAAAGAGAAAACTATTCAGGGGTTTCCATTACAAATCATATAAGCATTCATTCATTCATTTTATTATCATTTTCTTTCTAATCCTGGTCAGGGTTGCGAGAAAGCCGGTGCCTGGCCAGCGGCACAGGGTGCAAGGCAGGAACAATCCTAGACAGGGCGGCAATCAATCGTAGCGCACATATGGCACTTTAGAAACACCAGTAATTTAACACACGTCTTTGGATTGTGGGAGTAAACCCATGTGGGTATAGGGAGGACATCCAGGGTCGGGTTCGAACCAGGGACACTGGAGCTGTGAGGTGACCACGCTAATGGCTGTGCCGCCCATCATGTAATCAGCATTACAGTTTAAATGACAAGTTAAATCTTTGTAAAGATGCATTTCAGAATTGATTAGCATTTGGTATTTTCTCCCTTTTGCTGTAATGACATTCGCAAGTTTGCAAAATCTGGTTTCGCAATATTCCAAAGAGCATCTTGTGGTGTTTTGCCTTTCTCTGTCTTCAAGTGCCCCCATAAATGCTCAATGGAGTATAGGTCAGTTGCGTAAAAGTGATATTCTTTGATCTTCAGCTAGTAGTGTCAAAGCTTTGAAGTATGTTTTGGGCCACTGCATTTTCTCTAGTGCTCACAGACTTTTGGCACCCACTGCATGTCACAAAATCACTTTATATAGTTTTTGTGCAGGTGCAAGTGTAGTTTAAATACTGTCTAATATAAATGAGTGTAAGCCAGTGCTTGCTCATTCTTCTCAAGTTACTACTTTCCGTTGCAAGAAATCGGTGCACCTGAGCTGATGTAGGTAGAGTGGTGCATCAAGAGGTTTCTGCCTCACAAGGCTCATCATCTGGACATAACCAGAAGTCCTCTTTATAGTAATGTAGCTTTGTGGATGAACGCTCTTCATATGCCCCTTTCTAATAGAATTATGCTATTGAAATGAGTTACATGAACTACTTCATCCAACTACTTGCTGAAAACTGATAAAGATTTTTCTTTAACAAATAACGCAGTGCTCAGGTGGCACAGCAGTATAATACACTACTGCAGTGCCTAGATTTGAGTCATGGTGGTACTTTTGGCCGGATCTGGCATCTTTTAGACATGACTGGCTGTCCCTATATGGTGGGGTCATTCTCTGGTGCTGTAACAGCAACATCCTACCGACCCCTGTGTTGGCCTGGCATTCCATCCAGGTTACGCTTACGCCTGCGCCCTGTGCTGTCTGGGATAGGTGCCTGAGCTGCAGGTGCATGACTCAGACCAGGAAAATCAGGGTTAAGAAAACAAACAAACAGCCTACAAGTTAATAACAGCCTACAAATTGGCCTGTTATTTGTGTCCTCTCACCCACAGGATGCAAAACAAATACAGGTTTGCACCATTTAATGTCCGCGTTATGTTCTGCGAAACCATAGCCACATAGTAGTTTAGATACTTTGCAGATAGTGTAGATTATAGTGTTATTTAAAAAAAAATAATATTCATTAAAACCCAATATGAAACCAGTTCAGTACAGTACTTCGTAGTTTGAATGAATGAACTTAATAATTTGTTCATTTGATGGTGACCATGTATCTGACAGCACACCCTCAGTACAGTTTACAGCTAACACAAGGTTACAATTTCCGCAAGGTTACGTCCCAAAATCTGCTACACTCACACACTCCATGAACCCGTTCCTTAATGTTTGTGCTATAATCATAAACCTGGAGCACATTGCGCCATAGTACTGCTTAGAAGTGCACTGACGGTTTACTAAACGTGAACTCCAAACAGTCACAGCAGCAGATGGGTTTTATGAGGAGAATATTTTGTTTATATACACTGTATGGTCTTGTGTACTGTTGCAGACGTTCGGTTAGCTACCTATCCCTCATTTGATCTTAGTGCAGTGTTTCGTTGTAATGCCAACTGAGTTGCAATGCAAAAATGCATGTTTTTTTACACTGTGTGACATTTGTAGCCCTTATCACACTGCCGTTTGCAGCACTCTGATTTATCATTCACTTTCCATTCACTTTTATTCCCTTTCCTGTCTTCCTGCGCCTTCCTGATATGCTCTGGGTCAGAACGTGATGCTGCATGGCACCGTGAGCATCCTCACATCCATATATTCCCTACGCTGCCAAAAGAGAAGTGAAAACCATCCGCATAGAGAAATGAACTGAAGTTCCACATCCACACCTAAGCACCTTAGCAGAGCTAATCTCATGTCTGCAGGGCTTCATTTATCGGGGCTGTTTTCGCTGTATATCAGTGTTTGCACAACTCTGTGTGTGGGAAACGCATGCCTGGTAGACACTCCCTCTCTGCTATTGAACACGTATTGCAGTGCGTGTTGTGCCTAACAGGAATGTTCTTCAACCTCTTTCGCAGGCTTCGCTACACTGTTTATTTATTCTTCTGTCTTTCAGAGGTTTCTCACTCTCCCGAAAGCCATCAAGAGCTCACCTGTGCCTCTTTTAATGCAGGGTTAATATACCCAAAGACATGTACTTAGAATAGCACCTTTTACCAGACATGTTGCAAAACTGTTTAAAGTATTAGCTGTTGTGCCCTATATGTAGGGTTTTTTTCTTTGTTTATGCACAGGTATTAATAAATGAATTTCCTTCCCATTCATTTGTCCATGTGGAAATGCTATGGGAAGCCATGTGAGTTTCTCACAAAGGAGCGTGCCACTGTAATCCTTCATTCACATACATTATTGTTCTTGCTTAAGGGCCTTGCATGAATCTGAAGTGGATTCTTGCACTTCACAGTACCGTACCGCTCATTCGACATGGCTCAGTTGCTTGTGATCAATCTAGGTGATCATGATAGGGCACTGAGTGTCACACACTACAGGCATTTTTGAGTTGGAGGGGCATCATCACAAAATACCAACAAGAAAAGCAAAAAGTAATTTTGATTGTTTGCCAAAATAGAAAGAAAAGTTGGAGAGGGTCCATTTAAAACATGTCACAAGATCAAGGCATGCACTCTGAAGGCAAAGTGCACAACCAGTCTGGAAAATTAATTAAACATGGGTATGGCATGAAATATGTGGGCATAGTTTCAAAATGTATGAGTAACTCTCATTCTCACCAAGTCAAGTCAGATTGATTTATATAGTGCTTTTTACAATGGAGCATTGTCTCAAAGCAATTTTACAATTTTAGATTATCTTCTAATATCTACGGCCGATCCCAAATTGAGCAAGCCTAGGGCAACAGTGGCAAGGAAAAACTCTCTAAGAAACCTTGGCAGGACCAAGACTCAAAAAGGGACCCAACCTCCTTGGGGGGCTTAGATGATAATTGTAGGAATCATCCATCCCAGAAGCCTAGCATCTAACTAGAGGACCAAAACCGAAGCCAACCCACAAAAAAGCACATCAAGAACCAAACCATCACAGGGAGGATGCAAAATTGGACGTCCCGTGTCTGGCAAGGTTTGGTGTGAACAGTCCAGGTGAATTCCTGACACCATAGCATTGGAAAATAATGCTTCTGTGTGTGTTCTCTCTCATCAGAGAAATGGAATGACATTGGAGAAAAAGACATCAGATTATTCATTGTGTTTCCAGTAACGGGGGTGAGGTGTCTCATTGGGATCTGCTCCTTCAATCACCCTTGTTGGACAAGATTTTGAGCTTTCATCACACCAACATGCCTGAGTCTCCCCAGGTGTGGGAGTTGTATCTGTGTGATGTGTGTGACAGACCAGGGATACCACCATGTTAATCCTGAAGTGTATACAGAGCTATGGAGGCACTGTTGCTGCCAGTGCTGAAGGACTTTGGGCCAAGTCTTATACTGCCTCCACAATGCTATTTTCAAAATAGGATCACTGGCATTGCTGATTGTGACTGGGAATTTCATATTCATTGGATGTTGCTCATGACTGGGCTTGTAACTGGTCATTGTAGAGCCCATGACATGACTAATTCCTGATCATGTCCAACATACTGGAAAATGTCGGCGCCTCTGTGACTAATCGGCGACTGAGAAAACTGGGTCATTGGCTTGCCTACATGAAGTGCTTACGACAGGCTTTCGCCAAGTCTTGTTGCGAATCAGCATCACAAAATGTGTCACAAAATGAAATAGCTGGCTTACATTTGTTTCCCTGCACCCAGGGAAAGGCCCATAAAATTAATTGATACTGTGATGATGTACTTGACAAAAGCTGTGATGATAATGTGACATCATTTACAATGAATCGATATAATACCATTCTGTTTGGTACCCGATGACATTGTTGGTTCAGACAGCTGCATCCACATACACCATCATTCCACAGATGCCCTAGCAAATCCTGTGCATCATTATTCAGAGTCTGGTCAATATCACTCCTGAGCCTTCACAAAATAAACACTTTTCATGCATGGTCTTTTCCGGGAAGCATTCTTTTGTTATAAAGTAATCAAACGAGCCGTGGGAGAGGGGAATAACCAGAACAACCTGTGGACCCTGATAGCCGGGGGTTTTCTCTCTCGGTTATGGATGCAGTCAGTTAAACAAGAAACCTCTCCTGGTTTTGTTCAGTTAAATGCTTCTGGAAGTTATCTGAGCATGCTTGTCCTTTGCATTAAAGTGCAATATTAATGTTAATCAGTCTGAACTCTGTTTGCTTCTCCTATTGTAAAGATCCACAAAGCAACCAGCTTTACAGAAACTAAACGTAAGCCTATAGTCATACCACTAATCATTCTCTTACTCTGACTGGAAGTGTTAAAAGTACAAAACTGTTCCCCCACTTTGATTACAGGGTTTGTAACAAGTCAGAAGCTTGGCTATAATGACCGTTTTAGATTCTCCCTCACTCATCACTCAACAAGTGCTCTATCCTGCTCAGGGTGGTCATGGTAGTGAGGCACTCTAGGCAGGGCGCCAGTCCACCACTGGGCATCACACACACACACTCGGTACACCTACTGGTATGTTTTTAGGAGGTAGGATGGACCAGAAGATACCCACATGCCAAACCCTGCACAGACAATAAAGCAGGGATCAAACCTGGGTCATTCATTTGTCTGACACCGTGTCACTGTCTTTGTGAAGCTCCTACTTGTAATTACAACCAGAGGACTTTCATGTGCAACTTTTATGTCGGGAACTTCCACAACTTCCAGCGTATTATTATGAGCACTGACTTTCGTCATGGGAACAGCCTTTTTTCTCATGGTTTAAAGACATCAAGAATGCCTGGATTTACAAAGTTCCCTACGTTAACCAGACTCAACATGTCAGCTAAGTGGTTTGCCTTCTAAACAGCATGTACAAGCAAGGCATTCCCAGTTTACTCCCATTTATCCTGGTCAGGCTTGTCAAGGGGTCTCGATCTTCCTGCTGCCAGCCTAGCACAGGGTTTGAACTCAAGTCTTCAGGGACTGCTGTTTTCAGCAGCTGGCTCTTGCTTGCAAGCACAGGAGCTGACTATAGAGTACATTATATAGACAAAAGTTTGTGGACAGTGTAATTATTGAAATCTGCTATTTAAGCAACGCTCACTTGTAGCACATTCATTATATAAACCATACATTTCTGGATTCTCCATAGTTAAACAATGGCAGTGGAATGAGTTTAGCCCAGTGACTTTCAATATTACACGTTTATAGGTTTCCATTTCCAACAAGTCAGCTACATCAGCTTTCTGCCCTGCTGTCCTTTAACAAAATTAGTTTGCCAAATTTGATCGAGAGCTGCCTTGCACAGAACCTTGACCTCAACTCAACCAGACACTTATGGTGTAACATTCAGTGTAACTTTGACTCCATGACTTTAGTTTCGCTCTTAGATTTATCATCTACGCCGCCCAAGGAGGTTGGGTCCCTTTTTGAGTCTTGGTCCTCCCAAGGTTTCTTCCTACAACACTCAGGGAGTTTTTCCTTGCCACTGTCGCCCTAGGCTTGCTCAATTTGGGATTGGACGTAGTTATTAGGAGATAATCTAAACTTGTAAAGTTGCTTTGAAACAATGCTCCATTGTAAAAAGCGCTATATAAACAGATCTGACTTGACTTGACTTGACTTAACATCAGAATCCGACCTCACAGTCATTTTCCAAATTCTAGTGGAAAGCCCTTTTAGACGTGCCATACTAATACCCATGTTTGGGATGTAATTTTTGGCTGTCCACAAGCTGTTGTCTATATAGAGTAAATTAATATTGTAGGGCAGGTGGTGTTGCACAGTTCTTCCCATGTCTTTGTCATTTTCTTTCAGGTTATGTTCCACCACCCAAAAACATGCCAGTAGGTAGATTGGCTACCCCTGTGTGGTAAGCGTGTGATGCCCTGTGAAGAACTGGTATTCTGTCTAATGGGAATTCCAGCCCAGAGTTTTTGGTCATACTCTGGACCCACTGCGACCTCTATCAGGATAAAGTGCTTACAGAAGACACATGTTTTAGAAATTGCTTTTGTGGCTCGTTTTAGCCCCTGGGCTCTGAGATGAAAGACTTGACAGATAAGCGATAAGCTGAGGACCACTGAATACCCTCAAGACTGAATATTTGAGAGCAAATACTTGTCATATCTTTACCATTATTGCTTGTGATATTGATCTTTAATTTCGTGTCAAACCCTGGTGTGATCAGCAGCTGTGTCCCGTCAAGCTGTTCTGTGGGAAAATTGTTTAATATTTATCGACCCATTACGAACCTGCCGTGACATGACAGTTGGAGTGCAATAAACGGAGCAGCAGGAATGAACCATTTTCTTCTTTATTTCATGTCCAGACACATGCCAAAACCTAAGTGTTCTTAGAGTGTGTAATAAAGGACTTTTTTGCCACCGAACCCACACTTTGCTAGGCTTCCATTCTCGTTTTTCCATATCTCTGAGGCCTTTGGACTTAATTAATAAGAAGTTGATGGTTTTCAGAACCCATGTCCCATCCCAATTTTGAAAGGCATAACATGTGATATGAAAAAAAAAAAAAAAAATTTACTGGGGTGGATAGATGTCTTCTACACAGTCTTGTCACCTTAGATAGGTCTACCATTGCTTTAGACAATGGTAAATAATCATATATAATTCTTGCTCAAAAATTATTATCCGTATAAAAAACTGAAAAGAAAAAAAATCAAAAAAACAGGTTACAGTAAACATGGTTGACCTTTCTACAGTCCAAAAACTTTGATCAGGAATTGTCCTTTTTTGAAAGTGGTAGCGGCTAAGAACCATTTTTTGCGCAGGGGGAAATGGTGAAAAGTTAAAAAAGATTGCAGAAGAGCATTTCAAAAAAAAGTATGTGGATGACCAATCCTAGTTTGACAATTTTTGGTCCAATGTCAACAATATTTTAATATGGGTCACTGTACCATGTTACACCACAAATGTAATATGGCCCTAAGATTGTTGTGCACCGTACTGACACTGGATGACCAAAACAGTAAGACCACCTGTTCCACAGTTGAAGTGCTGACGTCCACATAAATGCCTGGAGCCAGAGTTTCCCAGCACAAGATTGCTCACGCCATCAAATTCCCTCAATCGGCTTGTCTTCTTTGCACAGTGCAGGATGGATTTCATAGTTTGCATGCCGTAAAAGAAAACAGGACTAAAAAGGATTCCTTTCTCAATGTTCCTAGGTTCGTTCTGACATGCTCACATGGCCCCTGTAGGCACTTTTGATAGTGGAGAGGAGTAAGCATGGGCACTCCCTAAGAAGATGTAACCAAATGTGACTACAACAGCCCACAGGCACCCTGTTGCCTGTTAGTGGTTAGTTCTTCCTCGAACCACTGCTGGTAGATACCCACCTCAGAGAGCACACTGCAAACCTTGCCTTTTGGAGGTGGTCAGTCAAAGTCGCTCTGGTCTTTATACCTGTATCACTTCTTCTGATCATTGATCTCGAGTCATGCTACCACTGCCTCTTAACTGCCTCTTTGTGTGTCATCTAGCAGATTTTGGACCCTCTCAATATTAGTCACCCCCTATCCGTAGTCTGAGGTCACGTGGTCACTCTTTTAAAATGTTTTCAAACCCTGGAGGATTTTCTGTGGCTCTCCATATTTCTGTTGGGTTGACCTCGTTTTGGGTTGCTGTCTTGTTGAATTATACACTCTCATTTAACTTCTGCTATCTTTGTTTATAACATGCATGATCATGTTTTCCTGACTGCCACGTGGAAAACAGACTGTTACAAACCTTCACTGCAACCTTCACTTATCAACTACATCAACGTGAAGTATATGGTCGTTGCCACAACACAGCCACGTGAAGTTTTACACGGTTCTGTGTTTCATTATGCACTATTTAATATTATCTATGTGTTGGTTTATTGTTCTTATGTGCAATTGCTCTTATATTCAGTTCTTGATGGAAGTGTTAGTTTCGAGTTTTCAAATAAGAGGTCAGTCAGTGGTACTTGTTCCTGTTACGAGAAGACAGAAGGCACTTCGCAATGGTGAATACTGTGCCTTTCGGTTCCCTTGTGACTACAGGTATAAGATTTCTATGTAAAAAATTAACCACTAAACAATTGCCTGAAGTACTATATATATATACATATAATTTTAGAGAAGGAATAGTATCACTTATTTGTAGTTCGTTTAGTAGTTCGATTTGAAAATGCAATCGTATTAAGTATGTACTAATGGTATGAAATGAGATTTTGTGGCCACCTACCGGCTGAATCCACACACAACACCTACGTTTAGTAGGAGCTACGAAGGGTCTCATTATGTCTCGTTTTGCAAGTTCTTTCTCCTCCTTATGCTAAAGGAGGAAGAAAGGAAGAGGTCGTTTAAGTATGTTCATAGCGAATAAGGGGGGAAACGTGCTGTACAGGGCTGAGAAACGCAACTCCCAGGAAAGCAAAGTGTGGGAGAGATAGTGGTTACTCAAATACAAATAGATGATTTAAGCATGTAATCATGTGAAAACAAGTATTGGTCACACAAACAAGTCAGATTTCCCTGGCCGTTCACAGACCTTACTTCTTCTTTAATAAGCTCTTCTGTCCTCCACTCGTTACCTGTATTAATGGCACCTGTTTGGACTCAATTTATCTGGACAAAACACACTTGTCCACAGCCTCAAACAGTCAGACTCCAAACTCAATCCATGGCCAAACCAAAGAGCTGTGAAGAACACCAGAAAGAAATTGTTAAACAAAACAGACCTGCACCAAACGGGAAGAGTGAATCACAATAGCAAGCAGGTTTGTGTGGAATAAATCATCTGTTGGAGCAATTGTAGAGGTAAGACATAATAGACCACGATAATCTCCCCTCGTCTGGGGTACATTCCAGCCCTGCCTTAAGCTTGGCAGAGAGCATATGGGATGATCCAGAGAGACTGGGAGAATATCATGTTGTCAGATGAAACCAAAATAGAACTTTTGTAAAAACCTCAACTCCTCGTGTTGGAGGAAGAAGATGCTGAGTTGAATCTCAGAAACACCATACCTCTGTGAAACAGGGTGTGGAAATTTGTGGAGGGAGTGGAAGTCTGTGTTGCCCTAAAACATCACTGCTCTAGAGGAGACTGCAGGAGGAATGGGCAAATACCAGCTCCAGTTGGTGGCCACCGCTGAAGACTGCAGGAAACGTTGACCCTCTGTCATGGCCAACAAGGTTATTGTACAAGTATGAAATTGAACTTTTGTTATTGACCAAATACGTATTTTCCACCATAATTTACAATTAATGTTTTAACAATATACATGTTATGTCCTGGAATTATTTTTTGTTGTTTTTGTCTCTCATAGTTTGAAGTGTAGCTCATGATGACAATTAGCAAGACCTCTCTCCATCTTTCTAAGGTAGGAGAACCTGCACAATCAGTGGCTGACTAAAACTTGTTTGCCCCCTTGTAGGGGCTAGCAACAAGTTCAGATAAAGGTAGCATGGCCAGTGAAATGAAGTTCCATCTCTCACCTTAAAAATTGCATAAATGGAAATCAGATACACTAATGCATAGCACATACTTTTAAATGAATGGAAAATGTGTCGGTGTCAGAGCAGCTGATGTTGGTGCTGCAAATCTCCAGTAAACCAGGTTAAATCCCTGCTCGCCTACTAATGTTTGTGCGTCGTTTAACACATTACGGTCTGTGAAACAGGAAGTTGACTGAATTAGAGGTTGATTAGACATTACCATATAGTCAGACAGCAGTTTAGATACGTTGCACATAGTGTTTCAATTTAACGTATTAATAAAATGGATGAAACACAACATTAAAACATTTAGAACAGTACTGTTCTGTACAATACAGTCTTTATATATTTTATAAAATGTGATCATGAAAGGGGGGGGGGGCGTGTAGTTTTTGGCTTTAAAGACTGCAACTCTCTTTTGTGTCAGAAGGTGTCGCAGGGGTTCTCTAACACTAGTTTTCTGTCATAAAACATATTTTTATTTCCTGTTCTTGGAAGACCTCGGATGTTAAAGCAAACGGATGCTGATCGGATGGACGTTAAACGGTGCCTAACTATAGTTGTGTGAAGTTTCTCATGTTGCCTCTGGGAATTATTTTTCCATATCATAAAACATGACTGTTATTCTACTTTTTTTGTCTTACTCTGCTAAATTGCCAGTAGGGATACACAAATTCTGGACTTTCCTCTGGGTACTCCAATTAATTGTTGTTTCTAAAGTGTTAGGGAGTGAGTAAGTGTTGGGACTGTGTATGTGCTCTGCAATGTGGGCTGTGATGGCTTAGTGGTTAAGGTTTTGGCCTGTGTACCAGAAGGTCTAGGCTTCAAATTCCACCTCTGCCAAGCTGCCACTGTTGGGTACTTGAGCACCCTTGACTCACAATTGCTTGGACTTTGTAAGTTGAAAATTTTTGGATAAGGGCGTCAGCCAAGTGACCAAGTGCTAAAGTTCAGTAGAGTTAAAAAGTTGAGTTTGTTTATGACCACTAGAGGGCAGTTGGACACGAGTAAACAGCGCTGTCCCTCTATGTTGACGGATAATCTTGTTAATTAAAAACCTTAAGTTTTTGTATTTTATTTTGGAACAAGCCGTGTTCAATAATACCTCGTATAAAAATGCAGAACTGTATGTAATATAATCAGGCAATTAAATAAAATAGGTGTTATAATCTCGTTAAGACGTTTTGTTACCTGCTGTATGATCTACATTTACTGCTTAGCGTAAATCAGTCCTGTAGACTCATCTGCTTCTTAAAAAACACAGCTAAGACCAGCCTATGTCGTGTTTTGTATGCTGGTCAATTAGAGTTCCACGTTTCATATTTTTGAAAGTTGGTTTATGCTGGTTAGTGCTGGTCTGGTGATGGTTTAACTGGTGAATTTAACTGGTCTTGCTGGTAAAGCTGGTTGCAATACCAATGTGTGCAAAACATGCTGTTCTAGCTACTTTAATTGTACACAAAATAGTTAATGCTTTCCTATTATTATAAAGGAACTCCACTTAATACAAAATTAGCCTTTAACGTTTTGATTCAGTAAACTTCACCATGATCATGGTTCTGCGGGTTATTAGGATCATGGGCAGGGTGACAGCAACTGCAAAACATCACATGCATTCACTAATTCATTCATTCACTGTCACTTAGACAGCAATTTAGAGTAGCCAATCGATCTACAAGGATGATGGTACTTGATAAATTGCAGAGAGAACATTCCAAACAACATATAGACAGTATAGAGAGGTGAGGATTGAACCAGGTCAATAAATAAAGAAAAAAACCCTTCCTTGAGTGTTGCTCTGTTCCAGCTGTGGGTGGTTCTGCGTGGAGGGAGAGTTGGGATTATTGACGTGTCTAGTTTCACTGTTACTTAGGCACGGCCGTCTGCTTTCTCTGTTTATCCTTCCGGTTGTTGGTTCACTAGCCTTTAGTATGCTGACTTCTTTTCTTTGCAGTCTTATCTCTTTGCTTTCTTTCACTGAGTTTCTTCCTTTCAAACGTCTCTTTCTCTTTATTTTCCTGTCTTTTGTCTTTCTTTTTAGGGTCTCATGCACACATATTGACAAATAATCTAATACCATAACATCAGTGACCCTAGTGAAGTCATGGCCCTAAACAATGGCATTGTTCATCCTTATATTCCCTTACAGGCAGGTGCAAATAATTGGGGATGATTAGCCCAAAAGTGAAATAAAGGTAGTCCCCGATTTACGATGGGCATCCAACATAAGTTGGATTTGTCGGAACACAGAGGAGTTTAAAATATTCTTTATATATCATAGCATAGAGTACCTTACACATGTAATACCTAGCACAGAAGAGTATCATAGTATCAAACACTTTTAAACTACAGTTGGGCAAGAATATTAACATAAAGCTTATGTTATAGGACAGTATTGAATATCTCGTGTAATGTATTGAATAATGTATTGGAAGTGAAAAACAAATGATTATTGTGCAACCACAGCTTTTTCTCACTACATTTCCCAGCATTCATCGTCCAACCAACATGATTCTGCACTACTTTCTCATTCACCAAGGGAGAGTTTGAGAGAGTATGTGTATTTATGTGTATTATCGGATTCCCATAGCAAAATATCGTACGTCAGGCCATCATACAATGGGGAGCACCTGTAGTCTTCCCAGCTCATGACAAGCCAATTTGCAATTGCTCTCCGCTGCCCCCACTGGTCAAAGGTGATTGTGCTGGGGAGGGTACTGCACTGTTAGCTTGAGTTGTGCCTCTACCAACAAAGGGTACAGCTCTACCCCGTACACTAACCTCCCTAAATCAACTTGGACCCAACATGGAGCATGGACCTGGCATGGTCTTGGAGATTGACTGGCATTCCAACATCCAAAACACAACAATGCTGCTCTTATGTTGTGTTTGTCCATCACCAGGGTTGGAAGCTTTCTTTTTAATAATGTATTTTTATAGCATAATGAACAATATGAGCAAGATATGAGTGTGTGTGTCCTTTATGTGAGTATTTACTCATTTAGTCTAGTTTATGGCAGTATAGTCTGTATTAACTGAATGTATTATTTAAAGAAAGCGTAATCGACTCTCATTTCAGAGTGAGATTACTTAAAATTCAAACGTGCGTTCCCTTACAGCTCAGGCTTCTGTTCACAGGGGGCTTCAGCTGCCCACATAAGCTACTGACTTTCAGAAACATGAGACAATAAATAAATTTTGAAAATTACAATCGGTCTCAGCGCAGGCAGACTGCTGCCATTTCCTGGCCCCCGGTTTCCCTGGAAGAGATAAGACGTGTAGGAGATACGGATCCGAAAGCAGAAGGTTATCTTCTCATTTCATCCAGAGAGTGAAAAGGTTGCGGATGCTTATGAACATGCCGTTATTGTTCCTTACGCGTGTCTCAATCCAACATGGCTGAAATAAACACGGACCTTAATTAAGATGGAGGCTGGCAAGCTGCTTCATATGTGTCTGCAGTTGTTGGTGTCATGTCTTGATTAAAGGTTTCTATACAGTCGTATAAAAAAGGTGGCCATATTTGAGTCCGATTTTCAGGTTGATGTCAGATAGCACCTTGTTTGCCGAGACGACACTGCATAGGTCTACAACTCATTTAAAATGACATTTTTAATAGTGGAGAAGAAGCTGCTTTACAACTGCACTATATAGACAAAATTTGTGGACACCAAATGTAATTGTTGAGCTCTGATATTTCACATCACTCACTTGTAACAAGTTTTATAATATAAAGCTACATTTTTGGATCCTCCACAGACAAAAACCTGACAATGGTTGGACCGATACTTGTTTTTCCCTTCCAGCAAGTCAGGTTTATCACTTTTGTCCGGCTGTCTCTAAATAAAGTCCACAGAGAAATTGGTTTGCCAACTTTGATTGAGAACTTGGCTGTCCTTGGCACAGACCTTGACCTGACTCCATCGGACACCTTTTAAATCCTGACCTCAACTCCATCGGACACCTTTTTAACTGCACTGCACATCAGAAGCCACCTCGCAGTCATGGTTCCCAAAGTCAATGGAAAGCCCTTTTTAGAAGAACAAAGGCTGGTTAGGAGGGAGCATATTTGGGTTAGTTTTTGAGTGTCCCAAAACTTTTGTCGAAATAGTATATTCTTAGGCTCACAGCCCATAATTGGAGCAAGCTAGGGTGACAGTGACAAGGAACAACCACTAAATTTGATGAGAAGGAGACTCAAAAAGGAGGAACTCAACCTCCATTTATCTTCTTAAATGATTACAGAGATGGACAATGGATGGAGGTCAGTATTGACTCATATGAACAGTCGGAGCACAGGCAATATTTACATTTACAGTATTAACCAGACACCCCTTATCCAGAATGAATTACCATGTAGCTCAGAAGTTGTTGCTCCAGGGCCCAACAGTGGCAACACGGGCGAAGCCAGGATATAAACCCACAATGTTCTGATTAGCAGGTTCCACCAGAGGCTTTACACTGAGCCTCGCTGTCAGGAAAGCACTGCTGGAACCATCCAGCAAAACTCTGAAATGTACAGCTCAGTTTTAAGTCTTTATACAACTACCAAACAAACAACACTGGAATATCACAGCAATGGCTTGGAAGTAAGTTGAAAATCTGGAATTCATACAGAACCAACCTGCTATCTGTTGCTTATAAGTTCCATCACATACAGTACTATGGAAAGTAACTATTTATTTTTCTTCAGGTAGGTTGTGATAACTTTTGCTCATTTAGAAAATCGAGTAAACTTTTTTTTGGTCCAAACTTCTGACTGTATACTCTATACCATACTTCTATATGCTACGTGCATTTTCTCGGCGTATTAAAGTAACATGTGGCCTGTCAAACTCGATTAAGGGCATGGCGGACATTAAGAAAATCGTTTACAAAGGCAACACGATCGTTGCTTACGGCATCCATGGAAAAATAGCAGTTGGCAAAGCATTTAGCTCAATCACGCACCAGATGATCCTTTTGCAATTGGATTACTGGTGCGTAAGGAGCACAGCTTTCATCCTGGAAGACCGATGAGGACACGAGATTGAAAAGACCAGGTCCATAGGGCACGTTTCCGGGAGAGTTTACTTACATCTGTGCGTGTGTGTTGTGTGTGTGTGTTGTGTGTTGTTTTGAGGCCATGAGTGCTGTATTTCCTGGTGGCCTGTCCTTTGTATTGATACACTTCACATAAACATAAGAAATGTTCATACTGTCCTGGTTCTAGCACGTGAACGTAATGTAGAATGACTTTGTCAAAAAAGTTCCACCCTCCATCATCAATGCACTAAAACCAAAGTAATTGTGTACGAGCCAGCCCCCTCCTAGGAGCACAATATTACAAGGACAATCTTGCACAGACACACTCAGCCCTGTATGGAACGCAAGGTAGGTTTTCACTTCCATGGAGTCAGTTCATCAACTTTCTGCCCTTCTCAGAAGTAGCTTGTTAACTCTGATGGAGAACTTGGCTGTCTTCCACAGAGTCCTGACCTTAACGCCATTTTATTTTTAACCCCAATTATGAGGAGTTTGATATATTAATATATACTGTATATATCGTAGTGTAGCCTACCTTAAACATGCTTACAACACTGACGTTAATGTACAATTGGGCAAAAGCATTAACACAATGCTTATTTTATAATAAAGTATTAAATATCTCATGTCATTTACTGAATAATGTAATGTAAGTGAAAAACAGAAAAGATTACGGTCTCGATAACAGATCTTCTTCACTACATTTCCCAGCGCGCATCATTCCCAACATGTGACTTCCTACGTCACACACTGCCGAATTCCTCATCTTGCACAGGAGAGTATTACCTGAGGAAAAACTGAAGTTCAAAATTCAGAATATGGTTTCTGCTGAATGTGTATTTGTGTGTGTTAACGGATTTCCATCGTGTCTTACATCAGTGCCTGTTCCAAAGCCAGCGGAAAGCTGTTGTAGCAGCAAAGTAGGACTCCATACTAACACTCATGCTCTTTAATGTATTTTTTGTGTCCACAAACATTTGGCTATGTAGCGCAAGGTAATAAAGATGTCACCACTAACAAGCGAATGTTCGTTTATATTCGATTTCTGAGAGTGTAGTCACATATTTTAATTGGTTATTGACAGAATTCAACAGCTGTCCTTGAGTAAGGTTTGAGTAAGGATTTCGGTGTCTGTGGCGATCACACGTACTCGTGGACCTGAATAGGAACTTTCAGCAAATATATATTTCCATTTTGATTTCTATAGGGCTTTTAACATTGCCACAAAGAAGCTTCACAGAGGTAATTGTATATATCCCTATGTAACCAAGCCTGATGTGTAAGGAAAAATTCCTTGAGATACAAAAAGAAAGCCTTCCATCTCTGGACCTCACCACAGCTGCCAGTCAGATAAAGTAGAGCCTGAACATTTCTGGATTGAAACCCTAAAAAATAAATGTAGTGTATTGTGAATAAGAGTTTCCACATGAGCATTGCGGATTGTCAAGGAACTCTGATGACCTAAACAAGTGTGTCAGTCTAATCCTTAGAGCATCCAGGTGGCATTTATGCACTGCTGCAGCAGTTAAGAGAGATGAAGAGAAGGAGAAGCAGAGGTGGTGCTTCAGGATCCAGCACCGTAGTCCAATCAGTAAGGACGAGAGGAGCCAGGAGCAGGAGCCACAGCAGCCAAGTGCTCAATCAGCGTTGGCATGAGGATGTTACACTCCCAATGCATGGAGCCAGTGTATAGGCTGACATTCAGAGAAATGATGATGATTGGCCCATATATATCTGCAGGGTGTGTGACAGGATTCATAGATTGAGAAGAGGTGGTACAGTCCAGAGAATATCTCGTTCGAAGTGTAGAAAATGGATCGCAAAGCAGATGTTAATGATTTTCAAAAAAGGAGTGACTGCATTTGGGCGTGCACAATGTGAAGGAAGTAGCTGAATGTGCAGGTGTTTCGAAGCATACGCGTCTACCAGCACTGGCAAAAAACCCTGTCTACAGGAAATTCTCATCAGAATTGTGGCTGAAAGAGGGACAGGGACTACTTTTGAATAAAAATCACTTTACTTCCAGGCAAGATTTAGTTCTAGAAGTCACCGCAGGTCCTTCGCAACAAATTTCTGTAAGAACACTCTGCAGAGAACTGCATACCATGAACATATGGAGCAGAGTGGCACGCAAGAGGTCTTTGCTCAGTTCTGCTCACAAAGTTGCTGGGTTACAGAGGGTGAAAAGACACAGAAACTGGATTGTTCATGACTGGAAACATGCTATCTGGTCAGATGAATCTCCTTGTTCATTGAAGACCTCAGGAAGCCTTCAATGAGGACTGCATGCAACGTGTAGTTCAAGCTGGAGGAGGTTCTGTGATGTTCTGGGGGTGTTTTAATTATATGGAAACGTGTCCTTTGGTTGAGGTAACAGTAAATTTGAAAAACAGTGCCTACAATGTGCTGCTGGGCAACAAGGTTTTGCTTTTCACTCATTATCTTACCGAGAAATATAACATTCCTGTCCCTGTATTCCAAGATGACAATTGTCACCTTCAATAGGCAGCACATGGGACTGATTGACATGATGAACATTCAGGAGCAGTCACACAGATGTGAATCTTCTTAAAAATCTGTGGGACTACCTGGAACAATGAGCAAGATGCCAGGGAAGGCATCAAAACCTGGCCAAACTGCACAATTCTTTGATGCAAGAGTGGCTGAACATTGAAGTCCATAACAAATCCAATCGATTGCACACTATTAGATACGTTTCAGTCACAGGTGGCAATTTTTTTCTCAATAGTCCAGACTGGCTTCAAATAATATTTTTTGAAAATATCATGAGCTGAAGATGACAGTAGCCATCTATACCTCATACTGGGCGTTTAAGTTGTATTTGCAGTTCTATAATGTGGGCAGTGGTGACACAGTGGTTACGGTACTGGACCATTAAACAAAAGGTTGATGGTTCTAGTCTCATCATTGCCAAACTGCTGGGTCCTTGAACATGCCATTAACCCGTAATTGCTTGTACTGCTCTTTTAGATCGTATCGTTTGATCGTTTTAACCGTTGCCTGATAGGGTATCTGCTTAAATGTAAATCAACATCTCTACAGGTGGTCCTGACCTGCTTGGAACACATTCGTGCGCGTGTTTTGTTTTGGCTGTTCCTGCGAGGAGGGACTCCCTGTTCTTTGGCCCCACCTGGGAGCTGCAGAGATGACCTTGGGTGCTGCTTGGTGTTGTCAGCTGCGCTTTCGCACAGCAGGGGTACATGGCACCGATCCACAGAGAGCTGGAGAGAGAAATTGGACTGGCTGTGCGCGGAGGCTTATTTTTCCTGTTTGACCCAGGCCGTGGTGACCTCCACGGGGAGCTGCAGAGTGGCACTGCGGAGGCCGGAAGCCCGCAGCTTAAGGGGGAAAGGAGAGTGAGTGGGGAGAGAAGGAAAGGGAGGCGCGCACCACCCCCCCCCCCCCCCCCCCCCCCCCCCCCCCCCCCCCCCCCCCCCCCCTCGCCGCTGCGCCTTGCGCCAGCTGTGAAAACACGCCATGTTCCTACCGAGCCTCAGAGACAAAACAGCATATCAAATTGCAGATAAGAGGAACTAAGCGAGAGCAACACTAACAGCACACTGCAATTATATAGTATAATATACAACAACACGGCCATTTCCCAGATTGTTCTATCAAATGGGGACATTGTGTACATTGGAGAACAGGTTAGATACTTAATGCTACAAATTGTCACTCAGTTCATCTTTTTTCAGCCCTGGAAAGATAACTTCACTTTTCTTGGAAGTGTACAGCTGTGCCATTCAGATACAAACGGAATTTCCCATTTGGTGCTGGAGAGAGCTCACCTACTGGCTGTTGTCAATGTTCACGTCACTATTTGTGTAATAATGGTAATATTAAACATGGCTGATCGGTTTATCGCATGGTCAAGACGAGAAAACTTGTCTGACTATCCTGATCACCTTACACCAAACGATCGAGATGACACAACTGTGACGTAACTCTAGCTAGACTGATTTGAAATTTGTCTGCGATAGTGAAAACATTTGAAAAGTCAGTGGTGTAAGGCCAATTACTGACATAGCGATTCCCACAATCTACAATGAGAGCAAAACAAAGTCATGGACTAGGAGAAAAAAGAAATCCTGCGTGGAAAAATAAAGGATCAAGACGCATCGATAATTGATTTATAATCGCATCACAGCCCTCTGAATCCTCATCAAATTGAATCCTGAGGTACCTAGTGATTCGCACCTCTGCTGGATACCGTATACACAACAATTTGTTTGCAAAATATAAAAAGACAAACTCTGGTGGGAGCACAACAAAGCCGTTCAACAACCCATAAAGTACATACCACAAAGAGTACACTGAAAGTCAGAATGCATGGGGAGCTTATGGGGAAAAGCCTTGCATCAAACAACAATAGCAAAAGTATATAACAGATCACTGATGCCCCACCAAGGATATGATATCCAATAAAATGGTTGGAAAAAAGAATTTTAAGCAGCTATTAATAGCTGATCCTTGCTACTACTTAAGTCGCAAATTCCTTTAACGTACACAAAACAAAGATAATGAATAACGCCCGGCATTTTTGCAACTACTGGTGAGTCATGGTGCAGCTGCACTTCGTTATTATTATGACATTGTATGTGGACACCTAGAACATGGTGGGGATATTGACTTTTTTAACATTTTATTAAAGTGCTCTGTTGTTTTTGCTATTTTGTAGAGCTAGCTGTTCATGAGTAGAGAGATTACTTTTGTTGGCGAGTTCAGTTGCAAATTAGTCTTAAAAAACAATATTTAAAAAAAAATTGTTATATTGTGGATAGTGATCCAGCCTAAAAATGCATAATATATTTTTTGCCAGATCCTTTAATCCAGAGCACATTTATTCCTGCACACTGTGACCTCTGGGATAAGCACTGGACCCCTGACTCTGACCATGACCAGTGGGGAAAAAAACAAAATAAACAACAATACCAATCAGACAGTACTAATGCCAAGCACTAAGAATGTACTTTTAGTCTTTAAGACCATTCTAGGATCACTTGGTGGAACAACCCTCTTGTTTTGTGGGCACAGGTACAATCCCACGCTTCTGGAAACCTTCATGATGCAGTCCAGGTTTCAAGCTCAGGTCCTCACAAACCAGCTACTTTCTTAAATGTAAGTGCCCAGTTTGTCTTTTGGATTTAATAAATCGCACTGTTGACACCAAATGAATCCGTTTGCGCTAACACGGATCTGTATTTCATTCCAATATTAAAATGTGTACTAATTAAAGCAACGATACTAAACATCTGTTTGTAACTATCTGTAACAATTGTCTGCTTTATACATGCAAGCCACATGCAAGCCCTTAGTAAATCATAGTACGCAGTATATTGCAAATGCATGAATGAAACACAACCGTGTCTGATATGTACTGTAAAAGCAATTACCTTGCTTCTTAATAAATGATAAAAGGCACTGCAGTACCCAAATAGTGACTTTAGCTGTCATTTCCGCCTGAAGGTCCTGGTGTCAAGCCTGTACAATCTGACCTTACTACGCCATTGCAGGAATTAAAATGGTGTGTCAAGGAGCACTCATGTTGAGACGTTAACTAGAACTTGCACCGGATGTCAGCTCTACTTGTTATGCTCTTTTCTTTGCCGCACAGCGCATTATGACAGCAAATTGAGCCTGCCAGGATTTCATATTTTCATCTGAATAGTCTTATCTTGGCTGGGAAGAGCAGATGGAAAAAAAAACCCACAATATGAATACCTACTATTAGAATTCAGACATGAAACAAGGTGGAAATTGCATTGTAATATACAATAGAAGTAATGTGTGTGAGGGACGAGGCTGGGAGAGAAAGGTATGAAACATCGTGCGCTAATATTTTCCCTTTTTTTGTGGTAATCAAAGAAATTACACAAGATAACGGCGTAATGTCAAAGCAACCTTTGAATGAGTAAACATCATTTTTTGCTGTTCAACAGCGTAACGCAACACAATGCACTAACACACCGAACCCGCTCTTTATCTGTTACACTGTTATAATTTCAGGACGTCGTACACTATGAGTCATCTAAATTCCCCGATGTGAAAGCACTGCCCTTAAAAGTTGGGTCGATCCTCGGTGCAGAGCCAGTTAGAGGCACCTCATCGTCTGCAAGAAGGCCATTGCAGAAGATTTTTAGAACGCGGCTTGGAAAATGTCTGCTTTAATGAGCGCCTGGGGCAGAGCTCTGTCCATACTGCTGTTTATTTGCATGGCTCTGTGCAGATAACCAGATCAGGAGCTGGAGAGAGGGATCGGGTTATTCATCATCTAAAAAAAAATGAAAGAAAAATGACCTGAGGTGGACTGGGTGGCCTTAAAAGCTGTGATGGTTACTGATAGGCAAATGTTATTTTCCCAGCAAAATGAGAAGAAAATGTCTTAAATGGACATAACGCAACAGTATGTGTAACCATTCAGGCCTTAGCAATGCACAAAGTACTCACTCACAGACTTATCTGTCCAAGGTACTTGTGTTTGTTTGGATGACTTTCCACTACTTATATGTAACAAGCTGTACTGTAAATGGCGTTCGTAAGTGTACGTGCCTGTCCTATTATAAGTAGTACTCCTTTGTTTGTCTCCTCGTACTATATAATCTGGTTCACATTCACTAGTTGAGTCTCTGTTTCATCTGGCTGATCTTCCGTGTTGTTCGTGAGGCTGTCTATAAATGTACTCTGTGATCAGGAGGAATACATGATTAAATTACTCACATTCCCAGATATCTAAATGTCACTCGTGTATCATGGATGACATGTTCTAACCCGTCAGGCTTTGTTTCTATAGTTACAACATAAACAAGGGTTACCTTCAAATAATTCACTACAGAAATCATAGGCTGTTGCGATACTGAGGTAATGTGTGGGACAATAATATACTGTTCAAAATGTGCGGAAGCTGTATAGTTATGAACAAAAATGTTACATTCTGTGTCTTTTTAAGTTATTATAAAAACACACATTATGATTTTTTTAATGAATTGATCAATTTGTATAATTTTATTGGAGATTGGAGTAAAGAAGTCTGGGTTGGGGAAGAGGTTGCAAAATATTAATGTTTAAAACATATCATATTGATTGTGGTGTGTTTTGTGAAGTGTTTTTGGTGATTCCTTGAACGATATTTTAATATCTAAGCTATTTATTTTGTAGTAAAGTATTTCTAACATGAATTTATAACCTGGGGTACTGAAAGTTCCCCTAATTGAAGAATCACCCATTTACGCATCGTTTGCACGTAGTTTTCTTGAGTGATCTACATTACTTTTTAGTAGCCTTGTGACTGTGGTCCGGTCAATTTCCATTTTGGTCAACGACCTGTTTCACAAAACGTAATGCACACACCTGTACAAGAAATATTACAGATAGACTCGTTTCTCACAAGTGAAAAGTTTATTTTTTTTAAAGAGGATCGATCACATTCTCAAAGGGTTGGTCTTAGTGATGTGTCGGTCGCGACCGATCCGGTTCTAAGAGTCGGCTCTTTGAAATGAACGACGGGAGCCGGTTCCTGATTGTGAGCCGATTTATATATTTTTTAATTTATTGTACATTCCGACACATTGCTGCTTATTGCACTTCTTGTTAGATGTTAAACTACATTTCGCTGCGTTGTACTTGTACATGTGTAATGACAATACAGTTGACTGTAATCTAAAATATATATATACATTATTTAGTTTATATATATATATATATAAATCCCCTCAGAGAGAATCTTTTCTAAAACAGGTCAGATCATAACAGTTGTATAGTCGTATATAGTTGTATATAGTTGCAAATTTACAATTAATACACATAATCAGAGACCAGATTGGAGCTGTAATTGAGATGGGTCTTCGTTTTTATATTTTATAATTTATTTTACTGTGTTCCATTGTGTTCCATTGTGAGTAATAAAAACTATATTATAATAACAAACACTGGATATTATGTGTTTTTACATTAGTAATTCATTTTACACATAATTTGGTAATAAATTAAGCTACAAAAAGTCTAAAGAGCCACTTGGGAGCCGAAAGAGCCGGCTCTTTTTAGTGAGCCGAGCCAAAAGAGCCGGCTCTCTAAAAAGAGCCAGAATTCCCATCACTAGTCTGGTCTACAGTATAAACAACCCTCTGTACACTTGATTCGTTCGCGATGGCGAATCGATTCACTGGACAGTGTCAAATAGTGATTCATTCCGTTAAACGGCTGCTTTAAATTTTAACTTTAAATGTGTTTTGCATTGTGTATTATAACTTATTATAGCACACGATCTATTTTATTTAAATATGAGCAACGCTGGTCACTTTGCAGTTTGGTGAAAGGGTTTAGCAGAGTAGTAACAGGATTATCCTAAACAAGTCGCCTATAAAAAGACAACGTTAGACTTATGTTTATCGCTTGTTATGTGAAAAAGTTTTATGTCTGAGATATGAGTCTGATATGAAAACCTGTCGTTAAACACAACAGCAGTTTCCTTAAGGCTCATTTCTGAAAGGACCTCAAAATACTGGACTCAAACAAAACACATTCACTCCAGGATCATTTTTTCCCTTTTCTGGGTTTAAGTGACTCTACAGGGCGGGACTTGGAACGGAAAGTCCACTGAGGCGACCGTTATATCTTACACATCTCCAAAAACAGTAGAATTACTCAACATACCGGCTTTATTTTCCATTAGGAGTTGTAAAACCCAGAGATTGGATTCGGTTTGCGATAAAAATGGCATCTTCACCGCAGAAATCTCCGTCCTCTCCGAAATCTCCGAAATCTCCGAGTCCCAGATCGCCACCCTCCAGGAAAAAGGACGACTCGTTCCTCGGAAAACTCGGAGGAACTTTGGCCAGACGGAAGAAGGCGAAAGAAGGTGTGAGCTGTGGATTTCACACGATTTACTCGACTTTATAAGTTAAACATTAATAGCGTTATCTCAGCAGTATGTTTAATATATTTCATAAAGTCTTATATGACCAAGTCAAAGCACTTTATGTGTGTGTGTGTGTTTGTGTGTGGACTGTAATGTCCCTCTAAAATTCTGGGCTTCATGATCCCAACGAGGTTATGTCAAATAGAAAACGTCAACTGTACAACAATACAAGTTTGTGCTATATAGAAAAAACAATCTTTTGGGAATTAAATTTACTTGAATAGTACCCAGTAATGCCTGTGACAAAGTATCTGTTAGGGATGTTGTGATATTGGGATAGGTTTTTAAAATGTCTTTATTAATGTCATCTTCCATGACAAGAGCAAGGTCACTCACACTCACACTGGGCCAATTTAGAGACACCAGTTAATCCAGTGCCTGTCTTTGGGAGGAAAAAATGTTGGAAAAAACCAGAGTACCTGGAGTAAATCAATGCCACACATGCTCTTCCATGCC
The DNA here is from genome assembly GCA_025084515.1 of Ancistrus triradiatus. Lineage (NCBI taxonomy): Eukaryota > Metazoa > Chordata > Actinopteri > Siluriformes > Loricariidae > Ancistrus > Ancistrus triradiatus. The sequence continues at coordinate 123,142 of JAJAGP010001817.1, read as the reverse complement.
ACCTACATACCAGGTCCTAGAATAAGGAGGGCTTGGTTTATACCTAGAGCAACAAACAGTTTTTTGTGTTTGATGATACAAAGTGGTGCAGCTGCTTATGTGGAGTCAAAACAGCGAAATCTGGCCTCAAAGCCAGCATCATCTCCGCTTGTCTTAATAGCTTCATGAACTGGCATCCTAACATACCCTATGTATGGTTCAGTGGTTCCCAACCTTTTTTTTTTGGCTTGGAGCCCCCCTATGAGTATCTAAAAAAAGCTGTACTTCCCCCAGCCAGCTCACACACAGACCAAAAGAATAAAGTGATTCATTGCAAATCTTTATTGACAAAAAATCTTCTTTTTAAACTGGTTTAAAAATAAACAAACATCATATTTGGCATCTAATCATCAAAACTGTACATTGCCTTATTAGCTGACCTGGGTTGCCAAATTGGTTTTAAATAAACTACGCTATTCACTATAAACCAGCCCAAACTGAAACATTGCAAAATATTAACTAAAAAGGAATTACAAACTGCAAGACCATCAGATCAACATGAGGTCAATTAGCCCATCTAGGAGTGAAACCAAACTGACTCATCTGGCACCACTACCTGATGATCCAAACTTGTGCTGCTAATCAGAACATAATCCACCCTCATAGCCACTGTCAACCAACATCAGTGTTCACTGGTAGTTGCTTATAACTCCTCTCTTACTCTTTTCGGTTTTGGGAGAGTCTGCCGTCTGAGTGTTTACACAATGCTGTGCTTCTGCCATACATGGGAAAGTTTTGGCTGCATACCAGCATTCTTATGTCCTGATTTACCACTAAATGAAATCTTTCTGTAGCCGCGTTTGAACTTAGGATTCTAACCGCCGACTTGATTGCGACCGCGCTGGCTATGTGAAATGTACGGAAACGAGTACGAGAAGAGCATGTCTGTTTTTAATTTTGTGCTCTGGATGCTACAAATGAATATTGAATGAAATTGTGCTTTTTTCTGAGAAAGCTGTCCCATGTCTTCAGCACTTTGCCTACAGCTGAGCCCTAACCACTCAAACCTAGGCCACAGAGGTGAACACAAATTACTGGGTTTTATTTGATTCCACTGAGAGCCTCTTTGGTCCCATATGGCAGAAGTGTATTTAGCGATGAGAGCTGAGATGGCACGCAGATTGAGCGAGTGCGTGAGCGATTGTTGGAGAGGCAGGCATGAGAGTTTTCATAGAGATAATAGAGAATACATAGTACACACAGTACAGTATTTGTATAGTTTATAGTTAGGTTCTACACAGAGATGTTCTGCACAGCTTATAACATTCCTGTTGGAGAATGGAGCACCACTGTTGAAAATCGGCATGAGAGTCAGGACTGACATAAGAAAGACAATATTAAATCAGATCTGCCCCAGGTTTCGAATCCACACTTGTATGACCTCGTACAAAAGTTTTAATGTTTTGTTAAAGAAACTGTATGGAACAACCTTAACGACAGTCAAACCCTTCTACCCGAATTGAACTTGTTATGAAAACGGTTTTGGATAGTGAATATTCAGATAGTTTGAGCCCTAGTTACATAATTCTGTACTTAATAATACTGTTCTGATTAGCCTCCTGGCCTGTCTACTGAGTGCAAGTGAGACATTCTGCTGAATGGGACTGTGGTAGCCTAGTGGGTAAGGTATTGGACTATGGACCACAAGGTCCAGGGTTCAAATCTCTGCCAAGCTGCTACTGTTGGGTCCTTGAGCAAGACCCTTAACCCACAATTGCTTGGATTGTAAAACTGTACCAATTGTAAGTCGCTCTGGATAAGGGCGTCTGCTAAATGCTGTAAATGTGAATGAATGGGTGCCATTTGCTTGTAGTAACTCTTAAAAATTAAACTTCACATTTTCTATAGTTTTTCAACACTGAATCAAACAACACACATTTAACGATTCATAATGAGTACTGGTCAATCTCTGGCAACCTTATTTTATCTTTAAATGGTTTCTCCTGTTGCTGTTCTCCTTTATATGAATAACAGGACTGAGTTTTCAGCACAGAATTAGCAAATGCATAACATGTTACCACATGAAATCCGTCCTAATAGCATGAGGACGCTGAGCACATTCTAACGATTTACTGAAGAAATGTATTTTTACAATGAACAAATAATATCTAAAAATAATTTCGATAACAGGATAGTAAACTGAGATTGATCTTCTCAGTCATAGTCACAATATCTTCAAATATATATGAAAAAATAAGACAGAACATATTTTTGGTTTTCCCATAGTCTTCAGAAGATCCAGATGATACAACTTCCTATTTTACATATGATTTGTGGCACTATATTAGGATTACAGGATGAAGTGAAACATTGGGGACTAAGATGTGTATTATAAAGTAAATTAGTATGGATTTCTTATTTCTTATATGATATGGAGAGTCCTACCAAACAATGCTAAAAAAATATTTCTGAACGACACTAGGGACTGCTAACAAATACTATTTTTCAATGTTCTAGGTAGGTTTTATTAATGTTTTAAATTATGTACTGATTGTATTACTATGCAGGACACTTTGCTTAATAATAAAATGTGTTTTACAGTTAATTATATTCATTATTATATTAATTACGTAATGTCCAGAAATGGCTCCCATTCGCTGGAATGGCTCGAGTAACATTGAGTTGCTAAGATGTGATTGGCTGATTTGCCTTAATGAGAAGTTGAACAGGTGTACCTAATGAAGTGGACAGTGCTTTGGGTGTATATACTGTCAGAAAGAGGCAGAATTGCCACTCTAGATGGCTCCTATACAGTACAAGGACTGGCACTGGTAAAGGGTACAGAGCAGCACGGGTGAATACTATGAAAAGTATTTGTGTGACACCATTTTTGGACACACAGGGTAAGGTAGTAAAATGTCTCAGATCTGCGTTCAGCACATCCAGAGCCCGAATAACCATAACTGTGACCCTACTGCATATTCATCTTTGGATTAAATTGCACTCTTTACAGTTAGATCACATGCATACAGTTAGATTCACGCAGCTCGACACATCAATTTAGGTCTGAGCGATAAAAAAACCTCCATAATGCGCTTCTGCTTTGTGTTTGCTCGCCTGCGATGCCGGTTATGGTTAGATGTGCATCGATCGCAGGGCTGAGTTGGAGCTCTTTTGTTAACCCAGACGTGTTCAGGCCTGAATGCATAGCATTAGACGCGGCACTCCGAGCAGCCTCCCTCTGCTAAAACCAATACCACATCACTGACCGCTAATGATGAGAGGCACGGCCTGGTACAGAGCTTACTGGTAGGCGATGATGGCTCTGCTATGCTTAATTAGCTGCCTCGTTATCATAAAACGTGAAGAAACAGAACAGCGCATGAAAAGCCTGAGTGTAGTCATTTGTCGTGTTTATTAAGGACGAGCTGAAATGAAAGAGGGTCATACATAAGCCAAAGGTTCTGGGAGATGATCGAAATGTCGTACGCTGTGCTAGTATTCAGAACAAAACTGATCCTCGAGGAAAATGTCCTTATCTTTTATTGATGCTCTTTGCAGTTTCCGAGCTCCAAGAAGAGGGCATGAACGCAATTAACTTGCCCCTGAGCCCCATTCCATTTGAGCTGGACCCCGAGGACACCATGCTGGGTAACATTTCGCATTTGCAAAAACATGTACTGTACTCTGCAAAAGTCTTAGGCCACCATTAAATTGTTGTTGAAGATTGGACCAAAAATTTCACTCCATAATACTCTTTTCCACTGACCTTCATTTAAATCTTTGTGAGCTTTAGCATATCTTAGCTTGTTCACCCTGTTCTCCATTTCAAAAAATGGTTTCTTGGCTGCGACCCTTCCAAAAAAGGCCATTCCTGATCAAGCTCCTTCAGACTGTAGAAAGGTCTTGGCATCCCGATGAAGCTGCCAGGTGCTGCCAGCAGAAGTCACACTAAATACACACCACTCTGATTTCTGTTTCCAGTTTTTTAGTACTGCATAAAAATGTCCTGTATTGTCTGGTTGTATTCTAATAAAAACACTGAGACTTAATTAATAATGGCCATATACCTATTCTAATGGTGGCTTAAGACTTTTGCACAGTACTGAAGTTTTCCATGTACATTCATGAGACTATAAGCCTATTATGTAGCTTAGTTTAATTTCTTACTTCCCTTTATCATCTAGGTTGGCCATGGAGCTTGCGTCCCTTTTTGAGTCTTGGTCCTCCCAAGGTTTTTTCTTGCCACTGTCACCCTATCCTGTCTGTTAGATTTTGTATTGTTTTTTGCGTCTCTTTTCGGATTAGCATCTCTGTTTGTATCCTTCAAAGTACCGCTAAGAACATTATTAAAGAAGTGGAAAATGTACCGCACCACCAACACCTTGCCTAACATGGGCTGTCCCTCCAAACTGGATGACCAAGACAGGGGATATTGATCAAGGAAGCTACCAAGAAGCCTGTGGCCAATTTGAAAGACTCAGCCTTAATGGCTGAGACTGGTCAATGTGTGCGTGTGACAACAATCCCACAAGCTTTACACAAAGCTGGCTGTATGGCAGGATGACAAGAAATAAGCCTTGTCTGAAAATTTGCCACACTAAATCTCATTGGAGCTTCTGATGCCATGTGGCGAAAGGTTTTCTTTTCAGCAGAGATCAAGATCAACCTATTTAGATTGAAATCCAAGCACAGCACACCACCCCAAATGCACCATACCTACTGTGGGGCATGGTGGTGGCAACATTATGTTGCGGACGTGTTTTCTTCAGTGGAGACTGGACAAGTGGTTAGGATTGAAGGGAAATGGATGCAGCCAAGTACTACTTCATGAAGAAAATCTGCTGCCCTTTACTAGTCAAGTGGAGATGGCGAGTGATTCACCTTCTAGCATGACATTAATCATAAACACATCTTGATTGACCCTGACCTAAATCCAAAATTTGATTGAACCTGAACAATTCTGTGAGGAACAATGAGCAAATATTCCCATCCCACCCTAATATACGATATCTGTAACAAGCTGGGAGAGACATGTCCAAACAGACTGAAGGCTCTACTAAATACAGTACTTAAATCAGGGGACTGGTCACTTTTTCAACTCCACTTTTTCAAATTCTCAGAACTGTTAGTATTGCTTTTGAACATTTTAAGCCAAAATGTGTAAATAAAGCTGGAAAAATATATTTTTCTGACTTGATTTCAAGCTGCATGACATTAAAAGACTGTTTCAAACAGCTATGACTGACGGACTGCGTCCTCTGTTATCTGTGTAAATGATTCTGCATTGTTTGTCCTTAAAGAGGAAAATGAAGTCCGCACCATGGTTGATCCCAACTCCAGAAATGACCCTAAACTCCAGGAGCTCATTAAGGTATTTTGGTAATTGTAGTATATAATCTTTATTACAATACATAGATTAAACTGATAGTTTGGTTTGGGTACGAAGACATTACAGCTTTGTGCCATTTAACAATCATCTGATCAACTTCCATTCTCTTTAACGACTGAGGTCTTAGAAATTCTAATCAATTATAATAGGTAACAAAAATCTGTCTTTTAACCCCTCAATCAACACTGCAAATCCATAAGCAGAAGTGGGCGTTAAAGATCAGAAGTCCATTGTTTGTGTACCTGTGTACCTGACGTTTGGATTGGAGACTGTTCTAACTCAGTTGTTGTATGTGTATGTGCCTGTCCTATTGTAAGTAGTACTCCTTTGTTTGTCCCCCCACTACCTGTATATTCTGTCTAACCTATAACTATATAAGCTGGTTCACATTCACTCGTCTCTGTTTCATCTGGCTGGCTCATCATTTTTGGCTTCCCTCAAACAAAAGTATCAGGTCCATCATAGCATCTTCTCAAATATTAGAGCTTCCACCTGGTCAGGGTCGCAACAGTACACATTCGGTGGCATTAAGGATGCTGTGTAGATGGTAGCGTTTCACTTGTGTTTTCAGCTGTATCGGTGAAGCATTTACATATCGTTTCTTGAAAAAATACACTTTATATTTACAATGCACTAGCCATTTCTGATCAACGTCCATTTCAGTCAACTACCTGTTTCACAGAACGTAATGCAGTCATTAAACAGCTCATACCTGTATTTGGTAATAGTTTCATAAAATCTCAGTCTGAACTCGCTCTGTATTGGCACTCGCATGGCACAGTGGTTGGTCTAGTACACCAAGCGTGTCTTCCTTGATCATAGTGGTTTATCATTCATTATAACTAGTTTAATACCTGAATTATCAATAGCCATGAGTGGAATGGTTGTGAGAGGTCTTAAAAAGCTTATCTGCTGGATAACTTGAGTCCTTCTTATTTTCCACACAGGTTCTTATCGACTGGATCAATGACGTTCTGGTAGGAGAGAGAATCATTGTGAAAGATCTGGCTGAGGACCTTTATGATGGACAAGTTCTTCAGAAGCTCTTCGGTAATGCCATACTCTGGCAGCTCTCAAATACCGGATCGTTTTCATGCCATGTGGTATTTTCCCCTCTGTTTTAGATAAAAAGGGAGCTATGCTTTTTGTTATTGGCTTTCAGAGAAGCTGGAAGGAGAGAAGCTTAATGTTGCTGAGGTAACACAGTCTGAGATTGCCCAGAAGCAGAAACTTCAGACAGTTCTGGAAAAGATCAATGACACCCTCAAACTGTCTTCCAGGAACATCAAGTGGAATATTGACTGTAAATAGCTTCGGTTTTAAAAAAAAAAATCTGTGCTAGTTCTCTCAAACGTCCACACTAATATGTTTGAAGACATTGTTTATATATCAGAGAGTTACCCAGAGATATAAATATTTCATGCTAACACATTAGGAAGATGTCTCTTTGAAACAGTAATAAGATGTATTGCTGATACTGATAGAATCATTTCAGAAAGCTTTTTGCATGGATGATGGGGTCGACCTGATTGCAATAGTTGCCTAATACCATAGAAAACATGAAACTGAACTGTTTTAATGAACAGCCATTGTTGAATGAGCAGCAAGATATACTGGAGCTAGGATCGCATGACCTTCAAAAGCCCATCACAGGACAATGTAATCTGGTGGCAACCCTGGTTGGTGCCCCATGCCACACATAGGCAGACTGGGACACCATCCTGCTCAGGGGGAGACCCCATCCAGGGCCAGAGAGAGACATGAAGTCCACGCACTTGTCCCTCATACACTGGGGACCACGGGGACAGGCTCCCATTTACAGCATTTAGCAGACGCCCTTATCCAGAGCGACTTACAATTGGTACAGTCTTACAATCCAAGCAATTGTGAGTTAAGGGTCTTGCTCAAGGACCCAACAGTGGCAGCTTGGCAGAGGTGGGATTTGAACCCTGGACCATCTGGTCCATAGTCCAGTACCAATAAAGTCCAGTTTGGTTTCCTGGCACCGAAAATCCAGATGTACAGCCATTAAGTTCAGATGTATGTTTCCTGGCACCAGATGTTTCTAGGTTGCCAGATCCCAGTCTCAGTACTCCATGGGGATCAAGAGATTAAGAGTTTGAACCCCTATGACTATCATAGCCATGCACTTCCAGGAGTCCAAGAGAGCATAATTGGCCCTGCTTTCTACTATTGATTTTACAGAATATCTACAGAATTTATTTACATGCATGTGCAAAAATCTTAGGCCACCATTAAAGTAGATACCATTGTTTTAACATAGGAGAATTATTTATCAGTCTTTTTATTAGAATAAAAGCAGAAAGTACAGGGAATTTGTATTCAGTATTAAAAAACTGAAAGAAAATAAAAACACAGCTTATTTAGGCGACAATGGGAAGTATTTATGACCTCTCCTTATACTTGAGCGATATCTGGGTCTGACAGCTTCATTGGGATGCCAAGTTGACCCTTTACAGTCCAAACAAGCTTGATCAGGAATGGTCTTTTTGAAAGCAGCCAAGAAAAGAGTTTTTTGGAAAGGGAACAGGATGAAAATATACTATATAAAATATACTAAAGCTCACAAAGACTGGAATGAAGATCAGTGGAAAAGAGTGACAAATCCAAGGTTTTGGAATCCAGTCATCGACAATATGTTATATGTGCCATTATAGAAAGCTAAAGCAACAAATCTAATTATGGCCTAAGACTTTTGCACAGTACTGTACATGTGTAACCACATAGAGACGTTACCTTCCCAAAGTGGTAACTGTAATGTGGGTGGGAATTAGCAATGTGGATAAAGGGCATGAGTAGACAGTTCCAGTGTGAACAGTTTATTTTAGGGCTGAGCGATATGGTAAAAATATTTAATCACGATATTTAAAGACATTCTCACGATACACGATATTTGTCAAGACACATGCGATTGCAGACAAAATGCATCAGTAGACAGATTCTTAAAAAACACTGTTTAAATATTATCCCATACTTTGTAAAATGAATTATACTCAAAATATCCAGTTAAGCAGGATTAATTACATTCTTCAGAAGGAAACCTGCAATTTGTCAGTGTTCTTTAAGTACAGACGATATTCTTGATATGTTCAGGTCTATCATGATAACAAAAAATATCACGATACGATAAAATATCGCCATATTGTCCACCCCTAGTTTATATAGAGAAATGAAGGAAAATACCAGTTTTTTAAATATCTGTATTAGTCTGGACAAACTTTGGTCCAATCCACTGTTATGTGCTATCTGATCACCAGCCATCCATGCCAAGAGCATTGTGGCCATCCTTCACCTGCTGGTGGCCTTGTCGCAGCACTTCCGCGCTCCTATCCGACTCCCAGATCACGTGTCAATACAAGTGGTTGTGGTGCAGGTACTCACTTTTCTCAGTTGTTTTTTTCTATCATGATTCATAACATGAGAAAAATGGAGAGCATCCTGAAACGACACGGGCATTAGAGATGCTCGAGAAATCCAAATAGCCTTTCTGTGTTATCTCGTTCCTCTTGTTATTTACTCCAATGTCTCCCACAGAAACGCGAGGGCATCCTTCAGTCTCAGCAGATCCAGGAGGAAATTACTGGCAACACCGAGTATGTCATTACTGTTGTATTTTGTCACACAGCTGTGCGGGTCAAACTGGATCTGATATTTTCCAAAAGGCAGAATTAGATTCTCCGTCAGGAACGATAGGTAGCGAAAGCCCGACGTACGTGTTGTGTCATGGCAGTATTCTAATACTCGCATCAATATTTATGGATAATTTTAGAAAAGCAGCAGGCCTGATTGTGGGAACCTCGAACCATCTGCAGAGTTGAAAAGTGAGAAATGCGCAGTGGCATGCCAAGCCCTGGGGAAGGAGCAGGGGATGTGTGGAGGGGTGTGGAGCTGGATCTCCGTTCGGATGAGCAGCTTTATGTGGAGATGGGCCCTGGCACCGTGGCTCAGCTCCTGCCAACTCTCCGACGCTGCCGAGCTCTGATTAATAGCGCTCCAGCGGGCACAAATTAACTGCCGAGATAAGGACAGGCATGGGGCTGTTGGTGGCTGCGTGGCATGTGGGCAGCAGCTGCCGTGGCATGCCTCTGCCCGGGCAGATTTGAGCGTGAAGGCGATGCGCCGGTAGGCAGATGTCCACCGGGCCAGAGCTCTAAAACCCAGATCAATCCCTCTACCCTGCTAATCTGCTCAGGCTCTCTTCATTACATCCTCTGCATTTATATACTGCTCTACCAGAACGTTATGTTTGTCTGAGTTTATTAGTCTCATTTATTTGTATTCATTTGTCTACTTTGTCTTGCAGGGCACTTTCTGGAAGGCATGGTTTGTATAATGTGCCCGTCTCGTATTAATACGAATTAATATTAGTCAGAACTAAGCAGATTAAGAACCAGTATCGCTGCTTTTTCTTCTCCAGAGCGCGACGCCTTCGACACCTTGTTCGACCACGCGCCAGACAAGCTGAACGTGGTTAAAAAAGTACGTGCACCTCATTTATATGTGGAGCTGTCCCTAAAGACGGCTTCTGACCATCTGGCGTCTCTTGCAGACTCTTTTGACGTTCGTGAACAAGCACCTAAACAAGCTTAACCTAGAGGTTTCTGAACTGGACTCGCAGGTAAACGCACAGTCAAATCTGTACGGGGACATACGATCATATTAGGGTGCTTACACTCATCATGTCTTGTTATCGATAGTTTGCTGATGGTGTTTACCTGGTGTTACTGATGGGACTTCTGGAAGGATATTTTGTTCCTCTCTACAACTTTTTCCTCACCCCAGACAATTTCGAACATAAGGTACAGCTGTTAGTTCAGTCCTGGTCTTTGCATGCGTTTTGTATCTGGATTGTATCCTGGTACGATTTTAACCGCATGTACTTACACTTAAATATAAGTGGATTAAAAACTAATACGTGTCTCCGGTCAGCCTGATTGAAATTCAATTGCTTGGAATCCTGTGTAAGTCTGCTCATAAGACTGAACCACTCACGTGCTGGTTGCTGCACCAAACACTTTGATTTGTATGGTTTGGTGTTGAGAACAGGTTCGAAAATGATTTTTGTGTGATACGGTGGTGCTTGAAAGTTTGTGAACCCTTTAGAATTTTCTATATTTCTGCATAAATATGACCTAAAACATCAGCAGATTTTCACACAAGTTCTAAAAGTAGATAAAGAGAACCCAGTTAAACAAATGAGACAAAAATATTATACTTGGTCATTGATTTATTGAGGAAAATTATCCAATATTACATATGAGTGGCAAAAGTATGTGAACCTTTGCTTTCAGTATCTGGTGTGACCCCCCTGTGCAGCAATAACTGCAACTAAACGTTTCCTGTAACTGTTGATCAGTCCTGCACACCGGCTTGGAGGAATTTTAGCCCATTCCTCCGTACAGAACAGCTTCAGCTCTGGGATGTTGGTGGGTTTCCTCACATTAGCTGCTCACTTC